>CM077257.1:3038841-3058841 GCA_039654775.1 Spinibarbus caldwelli | reverse complement strand
TGTATTTGTAAAAAAAATCTAAAACTTTTTAAAACTAGACAGGTTGATTTTCTTTACATTTTGGCAATAAGAACTTGGCAGAAAATGTGCTTAATAGTCATGAAGACAATACCATAATTCAGAAAAACTTAATTGACCTAAAAGTAAGCCTAATTTTTAAGCCTTCCTTTTTTCCTTAGACTCTTGTTATAAAATATTTACAGGACATTTCGTCACCAGATTTGGCTTTTGATGCATTAAAAGGTGCTCGAGTTTGTAACTTATTGCACATTTTCAGATGAGATGTCAGAGTCGGGCATTGAAAGTCAGCATGAGATGTCCTACATTTAAGCTGCGAGAGCATGAATATATTAATGTCTGGAGCTGCAGAAAAGCTCTGGAATACATCATCTGATATTGTGGACTGAGGAGTTTCATTAGAGGAAAGCTGAAATCGCTCACAGCTCTCATCAGGACCATAAACCTGTTACCATGGCGACAGCGAGTCTGGCCTATAACAGGCATCATGTGTTCTCTGACAGCCCTAAAGCCTTTAACAAAAGCACAGGAGCCACACTAAATATCCTGCCAGCAGACAGACATCAGCAGTGATTGACAGACCACAGATCCCTCCGGACGTTCATCTCTGAAGGGTTAAACAACGCTTGCACTCCACAGAGTTACATTAAGAGCCATTCTGTTTTTTTCTTTTATTATTTGTTTTGTTCTTACACACTGAGATAGAAGTCAGAATTATTGTTTGCAACAGTATTTCTGAGCATATAGAGCTGTTGACGTCAATTTGTAGGCCAAGCTGGAAGGCTAATTTGCTACAGGATCCCTTGAGTATTTCAAATAGGTTTTTAGATTGGCGGTTAACAGACTTTCATGTTTTGTTCTATAACATAAATTACACACGTCAAACATGATCTCTGAAATCCTTTAAGAACAGAAGTTGTGACATAAGAACTACAACTATCACATGGACGTGAGTTTAAAAGTCAGACAATCATATCAGTCCTTATGAAGCAACATGGTAGCAACTTATTTTAATTTCATAAATCAAAAACTGCAGCTCCAAAAATCATTTCCCCCCTTGCATTTTCAGAGGAAAACTATAAGAAAAAATAAAAAATAAAAAATGCATAATGCATTTTGACAAGCTCACATATTCAAATGGTACAGAAAAATGCATGTTAAAACTATATTTATAATCCATTCAATAGAAAAAAAAATATGGTAAAGTATCTTAAACTTAAAACTGAATATTGCATCCAGTATCTGCGTGCACTATGCATTTTATGCTTATTAGATTATTGCATTAATATCTTATCAACATGTTAATGGTAAACTGTACTGAAATCAGTAGTGATTTGAATCTCCTGCTGTGTTGCTATTGTTAACTAAAAACTAATACTATATTTGGTTTGTTTTTGGTAATTAAAATGAAGCTTAAATAAAATAAAACATAATAATAAAAATAAATATTACATGTAAAACTTGAATTTAAATTCTGTTTATTCTGTTTTATGTTGTCTAATATATATATTACTCTATATGTCTGATTTTTGAATTACTTTCTGTTTGATGTTACTCTCACATTTCTGATGTTTATTGTAAAGTGTCCTTGAGCTCTGGAAAGGCGCTATATAAATAAAACAATTATTATTATTATTATTATTATTATTATTATTATTATTTTTTAAAAACACTTAAATGAAAAAACTGAAATAAATTTAGCAAGGCTGAAGTAGTAAAAGTTCTAAAACTAAAATAAAAAAGAGCAAAGAGAAATGTAAGAAAAAAATTAAATGAAATTTAAGCAAATGAAAATTAGAAATTTTGCCTTCACAACTTACTGAAATATGTTATTAAAATCAGTAATATAATGTATAGAAATATAAAAAAACACAAAATAAAATATAAATATATGATGAAAAACAAAACAGAAATATTGCCTTCACAACTAACTAAAATAAGATAAAGTTGAAGTACTAAAATTACTTAAACTAAAATAAAAATACAGCTAAATAGAAATTATGTATAAAAAACAAATATTACATGAAAAACAAACAAAATATTACCTTCAAAACTAAGTTGAAGTTGAAGCTAAAATGACTGAAAAACTGAAAAAATAAAAGATAAACAGAAATGCAAAAAAAAAAAAAAAAAAAAAAAAAGTAAAAAGCCACATAAAATTACTATCAGTAGTGATTTGTGTCTCCTGTTGCCTCCTGTGTTGAAGATTCATATTCATGTACTGTATATTTTTAATTCACCTTCTCACTCAAATTGTAATGCTGACAATATCATTTGCAAAAAATAAAAAAATAAAAAAAAAATAAAAAAAATAAAAAAAGTGTAATAAACTGGAAAAACCTTGTCTCAGGTCTCAGCCTTTGGAAACCCAATGCATGTTCTTGGATGTGTGCGACTACACTGCTGCAGTGTTGTTGAGATTTGACCCTGCATAACTCTTGTCTGTGTGGTGAAGTGATAATTCAGTGATTTGGTAGAGTTGACTCACATGGCCGTGCAGGTCTGTGTTGAGCAGCATAAGAGCACAGGTCAGCGTGTGGACACTGTCTGTGAGACACAACCACACACAAATACATATTTACACATGTATGTTGTGTTTATCATGTGACACACACACACACACACACACACACAAGCTGTACCTTCAGATAGCGTGAGAGATGAATTGCACTGCACATATCGATGTGAAAAGTGTGCTAAGATCCGCTCTCTCTCCTGCGTCTCACCTGTCAGAGCAAACTCTAGCAGAAATACCCTGAAAAACACAAGCAATAATAAACAAATGCCCTGACATCAACACACAATGATGAAAAAATAATATCATGATAATTTATACAAGTGAAAATTAAATAAAAATGTAAAATGCTAAAATTCATATAGGTGTACAGTATTTCTAAATTGACTTGAAAAATCATTTTTAGTTTGTACTTTAGCATTACATATATAACTATTACTAATAGCAAATTATTGCTTAATATTAATAATATTATTTCACTTTATATACACAAATTACATAACACACACACACACTATTACATAACGTGTATATATAGTACAATATTAATAAACATCATAAGAAACATAATAAATGTATGAATTTAGAACAATTGAATTTAGAATAATATTATTAACACACAAGTGATATAATTATATTGTCGCCTATTAATATTACTTTAAATTAGGGTTGTGACGGTGAGGAAATTTTCCCAACTTTTAATCGACGTGTGACAACACCGGTAATACCGGTATCACCGTGGTGGGGGGTCGTTTGAGTTTTCCCTCTTTTCCTCGCTTTCCTTCGGTTTTAAATAGCCTATAAGCCCTTGCGCACTTTACTTTCACTTTCAAATTAGCGGCAATTTGGCGTCAAGCAGTTGTTGGTTTTTAGTTCGTTTGAGTTTTCCCTCTTTCCCTCACTTTCCTTTGCTTAAATAGCTTTTAAAAGCACCGTGCGCATTTTACTTTCACTTTTAAATTAATACAACGTTGAACATAGAACTTTTATTAACAAAACGAATAAAAATACACCATGCTATATGCCTAATATAAAATAACAAATAACTTACACAAAGTTTAAATATGTAGGCCTATACAAAACTAAAAATCAGTAAAGAATGAGGAACAAATAATTATGAAACGTAGCACGTTTATTAGCAAAACGAATAAGAAAGTTTGGTGGCATGGACGGCATACACCTTGATGTAAAATAATGAAAAAAAAAATAAATAAAAAAAATAGAGTTTGAATAAAATAAAAATCGGCAAATACCGTGGAACCAAATAAATGAGAAACGAATGTTCAAAAAACTATCACTTAGATTAATGACAAAAGTCAACAGGTTTTTCAAAATCCAAATTATTTTTAAAACAGGTGCTTTTACATTTCGTTTTGAAACCTTTCCATCATCGTCTTGTCTGTCTAACCCCAGCAGGCACAAAACAGGCACACAATGTCATAAGACGTTGGTATTTGGTTAAATTTCGGTTGCGACGTCGGGTGACCAAAATTCAACGTAAATTCAGCGTCTAATGTCAATGTTAAATTGATGTCCAATACCGACGTCAGCTGACGTTGAGATTTTGTTGTTTTTAGGTTGTGCAACCAAAATCCAACGTTAAGTCAACGTCAAATTGACGTCAAATATTGACGTCAACCCGATTTTCATTTTCAACCAAAATGCAACGTCTGTCCGACGTCATGTCCAACATCAACCTGACGTTACATAGACGTCTGGTTTCTGCTGGGACCTCACTCTTCTTGTCAGTCAGCTCGACTCACTCTCCTCACGTGATAAATGAAATCTGATCTGTGATGCGCGACTGTCATTCGTTCGTTGTGCTGCATTGAGCAGCCGCGTTCAGTTTTAATTGTAGTGTCCTCTAACTGAACTAAATGATTTTATTACTATTAAAAAAAAAAAAAAAAAATAAATAAAAAAAATAATATATATATATATATATATATATATATATATATATATATATATATATATATATATATATATATATATATATATATATATATATATATTATAATAATAATAATAATAATAATAATAATAATATATAAATGACGGTGGGGGACGGTGCCGCGGTGGGCAAGTGATGTAACCGGTGATGCGGCTTAACACCGGTATCACCACCAACACCGTCTATCGCACCAAGCCTACTTTAAATATAAACAAAAATGTGTGTATACACAATGTGTGTGCATGTAGGGATAGATACACAGACAGATAGATAGATAGATAGATAGATAGATAGATAGATAGATAGAGAGAGAGAGAGAGAGAGAGAGACAGACAGATAATTTTTCATTTACATATTTAATGTGCTGACCTTAGTGCTTGGTCCAAAGTCATTTCAGTAAAACTGAAGTAGCGCAGATATTCCTCTGCCACCAGGCGACTGAAGTCATTGCTAAAAAGGAGTCAGATATGAAAAGACAGTCAAAGAGGATGACAATGCAAGAATAAACAAGGGAGACACGGGAGGAGGGGTGACAGACGCGACCAAGGCCTGTCAGAGATACACCGCTGGATGAACATTCCCATGATGCACCTGTCAGAGAGAGAAGAGCTCTTAAAGTACAGATGCTGTGAGCAATAAAAGCAGAGCCAGAGAATAAAAGCTGCATGAAATCCTGCTTTATATAACAGCGGCACAGACACCGGCACATGACAGACAGAGATGGACAAACCACAAGGTCAGAGAGAAGATGCTCAAACTTTAAAGTCAACATGAAATCAAAACTGACTGCATTTACTTTCTAACATGTTCCTGATTTTATTGTGAATAATACAGGAGCGCATGTTATTCCAAAAAAAAGTATTATTGTGTTCAGAAAAATTTAACGATTTACTCCATTTCTGACATTAAAAAAAAAAATACAGCATAATGTATTCCTAAGATATGTGTTATTGTTATAGTTAACTGAAACTATTAAAAATCATTTTGTTAAATAAAGCTGAAATAGTATAAAAATTTTAGATGAAAAACTTCACATTTTCTAAAACCTAAATGAACATTTGAAATGTTGCCTTGTCAACTGACTGAAACAAGTTTAAGTACTAAAAATGACTAAAAATGAGCTTAAAACATATAAAACAAATAGAAATACAAAAAATAAATAAATAAAAACCTAATATGAAGAAAGCACATACCAAAATAACTAAACTGTAAACTTAAATTAAAAAAAAATTGTCTTTATATATATATATATATATATATATAAAATTGCCAGTGGGGAAAAAAAAATATTTGCTCCCCTGCTGATTTTGTACATTTGCCCACTGACAAAGAAATGATCAGTCTATAATTCTAATGGTAGGTTTATTTGAACAGTGAGAGACAGAATAACAACAACAAAAAATCCAGAAAAACACATTTCAAAAAATGTTATAAATTGATTTTCATTTTAATGAGTGAAATAAGTATTTGATCCCCTATCAATCAGCAAGATTTCTGGCTCCCAGGTGTCTTTTATACAGGTAAGGATCTGAGATTAGGATTAATCTCTTAAAGTGACTGCTCCTAATCTCAGTTTGTTACCTGTATAAAAGACACCTGTCCACAGAAGCAATCAATCGATTCCAAACCCTCCACCATGGCCAAGACCGAAAAGCTGTCCAAGGATGTCAGGGACAAGATTGTAGACCTACACAAGGCTGGAATGGGCTACAAAACCATCGTCAAGCAGCTTGGTGAGAAGGTGACAACAGCTGGTGTGATTATTCACAAATGGAAGAAACACAAAATAACTGTCAATCTCCCTCGGTCTGGGGCTCCATGCAAGATCTGACCTCGTGGAGTTTCAGTGATCATGAGAACGGTGAGGAATCAGCCCAGAACTACACGGGAGGATCTTATCAATGATCTCAAGGCATCTGGGACCATAGTCACCAAGAAAACAATTGGTAACACACTACGCCGTGAAGGACTGAAATCCTGCAGCGCCCGCAAGCTCCCCCTGCTCAAGAAAGCACATATACAGCCCGTCTGAAGCTTGCCAATGATTCAGAGGAGAACTGGGTGAAAGTGTTGTGGTCAGATGAGACCAAAATCCAGCTCTTTGGCATCAACTCAACTCGCCGTGTTTGGAGGAGGAAGAATGCTGCCTATGACCCCAAGAACACCATCCCCACCGTCAAACATGGAGGTTTGGGGGTGTTTTCTGCTAAGGGGACAGGACAACTGCACCGCATCAAAGGGACGATGGACGGGGCCATGTACCGTCAGGGCCAGGGCATTGAAGCCAGCCAGGGCACTGAAAATGGGTCGTGGATGGGTATTCCAGCATGACAATGATCCAAAACACACGGCCAAGGCAACAAAGGAGTGGCTCAAGAAGAAGCATATTAAGGTCCTGGAGTGGTCTAGCCAGTGTCCAGACCTTAGTCCTATAGAAAATCTGTGGAGGGAGCTGAAGGTTCGAGTTGCCAAACGTCAGCCTCGAAACCTTAATGACTTGGAGAGGATCTGCAAAGAGGAGTGAGACAAAATATCTCCTGAAATGTGTGCAAACCTGGTGACCAAGTACAAGAAACGTCTGACCTCTGTGATTGCTAACAAGGGTTTTGAAACCAAGTACTAAGTCATGTTTTGTGAAGGGGTCAAATACTTATTTCACTCATTAAAATGCGAATCAATTTATAACTTTTTTGAAATGCGTTTTTCTGGATTTTTTTGTTGTTATTCTGTCTCTCACTGTTCAAATAAACCTACCATTAAAATTATAGACTGATCATTTCTTTGTCAGTGGGCAAACGTACAAAATCAGCAGGGGAGCAAATAATTTTTTTCCGCACTGTGTGTGTGTGTACATACATACATACATATATATATATATATATATATACATATACACATATATATATATATATATATATATATATATATATATATATATATATATATATATATATATATATATATATATATATATATATATATATATATATATATATATATATATATATATATATATATATATATTTTTTTTTTTTTTTTTTTTTTTTTTACACACAAACACACACACACACACAGACACACCAGAGATGTTCACAAGTCTTTAACTTGGAGTCTGAGTCAAGACTCGAGTCTTTGGTCACGAGTCCGAGTCGAGTCTCAAGTCATTAAATGGCTCTTCCGATTTATGAAGCTGTTTTATAGGCTATAGACAAAATATATGATCTATGATCTGCTTTGTAAAAAAAAAAAAAAAAAAAAAAAAAAAAGTGTTAAGATGTAACGTTAATATACATCCAGCCTGTTACTTATGTTTTAATCCATTACCATGTTCAAAACAGTTTTTCTGTAATCAAATTCTATAAAAAGAGTCTGATCTACCATGACACATAAGGAAATAGCCTGTGACACAGATATTAAAAAAAAACATACAAATAAAGCTTTTCTTTATGTTGTAAGTCAGGGGTATTCAATTAAAGTTCCAAGAGGCCTCTATATTTTCTTCCAAGCAGAGGTCCGGACAAAAAAAAAAAAAACAACAAAAAAAATTATATATATATATATTTAGATACATGCAAGGCCATGTGACAGAAAAAAATACTGTTCAGGGTTTTCCTCCTGAAATCTATACTATTTTACTTAAAAGCATTATCTACTAAAAACAATGTAGCTACAATAATCAAAACGTTCTCATCTTGAGCAGAAAAGAAAAATAACTAGCAGTTTTAAAGTTTAAGTTCTATCCTAGCCATCTAACAACAGTTTTCCCAATTATAATTACATGATTCTTTTGAAATGTTCTTAGCCTACAGATTAATAATGCTAAATGTAGATCAGAAAAGTGTTGTCACATCTGGTTTGAACAGTCAGAGTCATAGGTTATAGATAGATAAATAGATTGTAAGAAAAATAACTATATTTGCAGCATTGTTTTTTCTGCTGTGTTTTAGTGAAAGTAATTATGTTTTTGCTGCTCACCGTGTTTCTGTTGTTGTTAAAATAACCGCGTCATCCGCAACACGTCCAGAGAGAGAGAAAGCGCACAGAGCTGAAAGGGCTTGAATAATTATTATACTAAGGGCTTTAGATAAAAATACTAGAGGATGTAGCACTGAAAGATATTTGCCATAAACGACCCTGAGCGCTTGTTATGTGATCTGCTCCGCTGTTTTGACTCGCTGGTGCTGCTGTTACGGCTCGCGGTGCGAATGTGGTCCGCCTTTTGAAAATCAGTTATATAAGTATTTAAGGATAAAAACTCGAGTTGTTTTTAAAATATTCACGAGTCCTTTTCCTCGAGTCAAGTCTGGAGTCATTTCAGTTCGAGTCTGAGTCAAGTCTGAAGTCTATAAAAATGCGACTTGAGTCCGAGTCACTAACTCGTGTGCCCATCTCTGATACACACACACACACACACACACACACACACACACACACACACACAAAATATACAATTCATTCGCATATTAATAATTTTCAGTATGGTGACACTTTACAAGTTGTTTACATTAGTTTGTTAACATTAGTTAATGCACTGTGAACTATTATGTACATTAACATTTTTATTAACTAATGTTAACAAATGAAATTATGATAAAGTATCATATATATAAAGTAACAAGACTAGCAATACTAAATAACACTAAAATAACACACTTGAAGAGGATTTACTCACTTTTTACTCAAATGTCGTGCAACGTCACACTTCCTGAAGCCGTCGAGGTTGAAGAGCCGCTTCGCCAGACGTTTGGCAGAGTCCAGATCAGCGCGGTTACTGTTACTGAGAGTGTCATTACTGCCCAAACCCAAACGCTTGCTCAGCTCCTGATCCAAATCTGGGTCCACAGCAAAGCGAGGAGATTTCTCTCTGAACAAATCACACAAATAACATCATTCTGCTGTGCTCAAGCCAATAATGACCTCTGAAAGCCCAGCTGGTGAACATGCATTTTGTATAAAGATGTGAACTTTTCAACACAATCAAATCCTTAACTAAATTTTCTCAATGAAAATAAGTTTGTTTTTTTTTTCCCTTCATGGTAACCTTAAGTACCATGCAAATGCATTGTGTATAAGCACGGTAATGAAAACATTAGGATGAAACCAGAAATACCATTTCATGCAAGATGTACCTTGGTACTTTCCTATAAGAAGCACAAAAACCTTTATAAGATATATAAGCTTACTAAAATGTATGGTGAGTTCTGACATCTCCATTTTATAATTTTCCACATTTTCAATAATATAATCATACAGTCATTACAAATTGAAGTATGGGAATTACGTAGTGACCATAAAACCTTGTTAAACAAATGTTTATCAAACTACATTCAACTAAATGACAGAAATATTATATTGTTTAAAGGTGATCACACATGAAATGATAGTGATTTGACATTAGTAACATTGACGTAACTGTAGTATCTGTGGGATTTTGGCATAAATTGTGGTTACCATGCTAAATAATAACCACAAACAGCTTTACAATCAGAAATCATTTCCGTTTTGTAATGGTGTTAAATTATTATTGCACCCTATTGATCCGATTTCCTCTGGTTTCTATAAATGAACGTGGGACAGCAGTCCTCATCTCACCCTTTCTTATCAGTGACTCACGCTAAATCCACACCAAAAACAAACCATGAACACAAATGTGTGAAACTCAAACAAAGACGTCTGGTAGCACTGCTTCTTAAAGAGACAAGCACGACAAATGAGTATTTACTCCATATCTGTGATATTAGCATTGACTGAAACTAAAACTAAAGCTGTTGTTGTTTTTTTTTTTTATTACTTGAAATAAACATTACATAATAAACATTAACAAATGAAAAAAAAAAAAAAAAAAAAACTTATTTGATTTCAGCTAGTTACCAAGGCAACATTTCTCATAAATCCACCACAAATTTCTCATAAACCCACACAAAAAACAAACCATGGGCAGAAATGAATGAAACGCAAACAAAGATGACTAGAAGCGCAGAAACGCTTCTTAAAGAGACAAGCGCAGCAAATCACTATTTATTCCATATCTGGGTTATTACTGTTAACTGAATCTAAATCGAAAACTATTTTCATTACTTGAAATAAAATTAAAAAAAAAAAATAAAACATTAACTGACAAAAAACAAAAAAACAAAATAAAAAATAAAATAAAATATATATATATATATATATATATATATATATATATATATATATATATATATATATATATATATATATATATATATATATATATATATATATATATATATATATATATCAGCCTGTTTCTCATTTTCATTTAGTTAAGGTTGAAGTAGTAAAAGAACTAAAACTAAATAACCTGAAATTATATACACACACATTTGAAAATAAAAATAAAACAGAACAAACAAATAAAAAATAAAATAAAATCTAATTCAAAATATTGACAAAAACCATAATAGTAATAATAGCAACTAAAATAACACTCTTCCATATCTCTGGAAGGAAATGTGAACAATTTAGAAGAAAGTTTTATAAGGCCCAAAGAGAAAAAATGCAATAATAAAAACAACTTCTATGTAACCATCTGAATATTTTATGTAGATTCTCAAAAGTGAGAGTTGTTTGCCCATTCTGGGTTGTTTCTAGTTTTATAATACCAAATTATGAGCAATAACAACAGTTATGCTTGTCTTTTCTGCTTAATACTGCTATATTACATTCATTAGGACAATGACAGATTAATACAGCAATACAGTGCTGATCTGCATCCAGTCCAAACTGTTTCTACCTGTACGGTGTGTGGCAGCGGGTCAGGACGCTCCTCTCCTTCAACGCAGAGCAATGCCAGCAAAACACTGAGTGGGCTTTTTTCCTCAGACCATCTCTGCAAAAACGCCTCTGTGATGTGACTCTCTGAACCTGAGCCATGTTTGAATTAATGCTCAGCTTTTCGCAGTCCACCTGAGCCGTTTGTCCAGCGACTGCACTCTCAGTATCTCCTCAGGAGTTTGAGGACATCTCTGTGAGACCAATGCTGCTGTTTGAATCTCTTTGTGACTGAATTAATCTGTTTTTTGTCATTAAATATCTCTGTTCCAAAGATCCTGAAATTTCAATCCATCCTCGAACGGTTTAGCTCACAAACTTGCCAGATATTTCCTTCCCAATGAGTTTCCCACTGCTTTCTCTCTCTTTGTGAATGTTGTTGACGCTCTAATGACCTTCTCGGTTCAGTGTGGCATGTAACATCTCTCAATCTCTCCCTCTATAGTGACTCCTCAGTTCACACGCACTTGTTACAAACCACTTGTTTTCTTTCCTGTGATTCTCTTTATAATAGTAATAAAGTAATTAATGAGTCATTTGATCACATACACAGTTAACAAATACATTCACTCCTCAAATGAGTGATTTATCTTTCTCTGTACACACAGTTTAGTTATTTATCAGTGTGACAGCCACGTTCTACAACTAAAATCACTTAAATGTATTTACTTCTGCATTGACAGTGTGGCTGTCAGTCCTAAAACTTTGCAGTACCATTTTGCGGTAAACAACCAACGAGTCAGTAGAAGTGACTTGATAGAAAACAAAATGCATCACAGCTTTCACAAAAATATGAAGCAGCACAACTGTTTTCAATATTGATAATAATCAGAAATGTTTCTTGAGCATCAAATCAGCATAGAATGATTTCTGAAGGATCGTGTGACACTGGAGTAATGATGCTAAAAATTCAGCTTTGATCACAGGAATAAATTACATTTTAACAGATATTCACATAGAGAACAGTTATTTTGAATTGTAAAAAATATTTCTGTTTTTCACTGTATTTTTGATCAAATATAATGCAGCATCGGTGAACATAAGAGACTTCCCTGAAAAACATTAAAAAAAAAAAAATCTTACCAATCCCAAACTTTTGAATGGTAGTGTATATTCACATACAATCCACTTGATGATTAATCTTATACTATTTTCTCTGTACTCTATGTAGGGGAAACACAGTCAAACATAGAACGAAAGGGAGAAAGAGAGAAAAGTTGAGGTTGGGTTTTTCTGTGCCAAAGGGCTTAACGTTTGGCTAAGCACCTTCACAATGCTGCTACTGTTCCTGCCATGCCAAATGAATAACACACACAATTTTAACTGGCATAACAAATGAGCACTCATTATAAGACAACTAGGATTTGATTGGTTGATAGGTTGGCGGACCAGTGCAAATCCATTGTGTTGTGTCTATTTTATAAGTTAAACCGTTGCACCTCATCCAACATGGGGATTTTTTTATACAATACAGGCAATTGCAATAGTGATGCTTTTAATCCTAATGATATGCTTGATTCTAAATGACACCTTTGCAAATAGCACTTATGAATAACTGTCTCCACCTAGTGGTTTACTTTAACTACTACAGGATGGTAGTGTTGTATATTGCAGTGCAATGCTGCACTGTGCCTCCAAATACATATAACATTTACAACAGGTGCTAACTTTTTTTATAAGACAAAAACAGTATACATACATGGGACACAGCACAATATTCATCCTATAAATAAGGATTTATGGAGCAAAATTCCTATGATTGTGAAAATATATATAATTTTTCAAACTATTCCCAGCCTCCTGGGTTTCTGTGTCTCAAGGTGATCCATGCGGCAGTAACTTCTGTTCTCAGCCAGAAATCGGCTTTGCCTTTCATCTGTCCTTACACACACACACACACACACACACACACACACACACACACACACACACACACACACACACACACTCCTGTCTAAACTCAGCCTGCAGTCAAGTCACAGGCATAGCAGATGGAAAAGGTTAAACCGACAGACTAATAGGTCATTCAGAATCATTAAGCAGTAAATTAGCTACACTTGGATAAATAAAGGAAATATTGCTTAGAATCCACCTCAAGCAATTCACCCCTAGCATGTCAAAACAAGTTGAAAATGGAATGTGCATATATTATATAATAAATAAAATACATAACATATTACAAATTATTTTATATTGATTACTTAGTTACCCTAAACCCTTGTTAGGGGTAATATATCAGGTAACCTCCACATCAATCTCACAGAACGTTCTTATGATAATGAGTTGCAATATAACCTGAACATTTCTTGGCAGTTTTCTTAAAATTCACCAATACTCAAATCATAAACAAAAATGCAGTATGTTTTACTTCAAAAGAAATGGTTGCTTGAATACTCCCTCTGCTGGAAAAACTGAGCCATTGCAAAGAACATTAGTAGGCCAGGTATACTCAGGGCTTGTCCAAATAGCCACACTTGCGGTCTTGACCACTTGTCTACTTACATTACATATTTCCTCTAAATGTTCAAGTGGGCACAAAGACTACAACTTTTCATTATCCAATGGTGCACACTTATAGTGTTTTAAAAATTCAAGCATTTACAGAGCTTTGTTTTGATTTTCAATACTTTTCATTTAAAAATAAACTTCTAAATGTCCAAATTGTGGTGCTTCTAATTAAGTGATTAAAAAGCAGTTGCAAATGTTGTACAAAATGTGCAACACTTTATGCTTTTCTACCAAATTGAATGTAATATGTAATTATTATTAATATGTAACTCACACTGGGAAGGTTTCCGTGACCTCTCTGCAAAAAGTTTCAAGATTTATTTCTAGAACACGATGCATGATGGGATAAACTTTGCCTCGCATACTGCTCCAGATAGTTTGAAATAGTGTGGATTTAGTGTGCGTTAAGGGCACTGAGCTTTAGCATTTTTAAGGGACAGTCTTGTGCACTTACCTCCTGTTGCATGCACGTGCTCTCAAGTGGCCAAGACCTCAAATGTGAGTATTTGGATAAGCCCTTAAAATGGCATACTTCCATACTACACAGATGACCTTCTACAACCTCAGCACACTACTAAGTTTTCCTACCCAAAACATACAATTGCTCACTTTAGTGATGAAAAAGACACAAACCTGGGCAGTGAAAGAGGTGGGTTGCTCTGCCAGGTCTGTCCGTTGCGGTCGTCTGACCCGCTGCTGAGACGTTCGCTGGATGGCGCCCGTGTGGCATCAGTGTCCCCTGTTATTGTCAGCGCTGACTCTGAGAGGCTGGGCATCTCTACGTGTGCCAATGGCGCAAAGCTGAGCTCCACGATTTGCCAGGCGCTCTGGTAGATCTGACCCTGCACCTGTGGAGTCAGTGTGGGGAGGTCAAAGGTCAGGACAGTTTGAGTGCTAGAGGTCAGTGGGTCAAGACTGTCCAGACTGCTGTAGGAGGTGCCTTTGGCACGGTGTGACTCCATGATGTTCTCGAAATGCCGGCTGAATGTGTCCAAACTGTCTCCGGAACTTCTGCGAGGACCACGGACCAGGATGGGAGATTTTAGAGCTGAGTGGTTGTTACTGAAATGATCTTGAGGCCTAGAAAAAGATAGGCTTGTTATTTCTGATATTCTGAACCATAATGAATCGTTTAACAGTTTCTTAAAAAATAAATGCGTGTTTGCCACTTCCCACCTCTTTAGCATCATGCTGTAAAACTCCTCTTCCTCATCTCGCTGATCAGCCAACAGCCTCCTGACATCGCCCTGCATCCTGACAGTGACCCAGCTCGCAACATCCTCCTCTTCTTCTTCCTCCTCCTCCTCCTCCTCCTCCTCCTCCTGCCCATCTGTTCTTTCATTCGGCATCTCACCTAGCGGGCTGCTCCCAGCACAGGAAGTTCCCATGACACTTCGGTTACTTCCAAACGCTGAATCAGCGTCCTCTTGCTCTGCTAACAGCACCTCGTCTATGTCTGTCTCCCGGTAACATCGTAAAGGAACGGCGTCCAAATCGGTCTCGGAGTATTTCAAAGTTCGCCGAATTATGCCCGTTTTGGGGGAGGTGCCTGGGGCCGCAGGGGGCGGAGTCACTAGCTCTACCTCCACATGTTGGACGTCATGATTAGCTCTGAGAGCAAGCTCCTCCAATGGCAGGTATGAGGGTGGTATTGGGGTGGAGTGGCCACTTGGTGGAGCTGTGGAGGATTCTGGAACATCTAGGTGGATGACAAAAAAAATGTATTCAGCTATGAAGTGAACTTAAAGGGTTAGTTCATCCAAAAAGGAAAATTATCCTGTTATTTACTCACCCTCAAGCCATCCTAGGTGTATATGACTTTCTTCTTTCAGACAAATCCAATTTATAAGTTATATTAAAAATTGTCCTGGCTTTTCTAAGCTCTATCATTGCAGTCAGCGGGTGTTTCTGTTACACAGTCCAAAACACGTAAAATAAAGTGCGCGAATCCATAAAAAAAACGTGCCTCACACGGCTCCAGGGGATGAATAAAGGCCCCCTGTTGCGAATCCATGCTTTTTTGTAAGAAAAATATCCATATTTCAAACGTAATAAACATCTCTCTCACTTCATCTAACTGTCATAAGCGGAAACCCTTCCGGCGGATGATGTAGGACGTCGGCGTTGCGTGATTAGTGACGAGCACGGAGAGAGAACAAAACAAAAGCTGGTCACGAATTAGAAGCACAAAACCAGGATTTGTAAAGAAAAATGTCGGAGGATTTCAATATAAGCCAAGAGGAGACTGGTTTTCCTTTGGTAAAGTAAGGAAAGTTTGCTTCCTTTGCTCCTATAAATAAACGTTGGTTTTTGCAAGACTCACACGCACATGCACTGCGCTGGCGTCCCACGTCATCCGCCGGAAAGGCAGTCTCTCGTGAACGCGTGTACGACAGATAGCGGAAGTAACACAAAACTGTTTATATCATTTTAAATATGGATATATTTTTTTTTACAAAAACGCATCGATTCGCTACAGGAGGCCTTTATTCACCCCCCGGAGCCGAGGTGTGAGGCACGTTTTTTTTATGGTTTCGCGCACTTTATTTTACGTGTTTTGGATTGTGTAACAGAAACACCCGCTGACTGCTATGATAACGCTTAGAAGAGCCAGGACAATTTTTTAATATTACTCCGATTGGATTCATCTGAAAGAAGAAAGTCATATACAGCTAGGATGCCTTGAGGGTGAGTAAAACATGGACTAATTTTCATTTTTGGGTGAATTAACCCTTTAATCAGTTTGGTTCAATGGATACTGACAATGTTTTGTTGATGACTGTATTTCAGCTCAGTGATATTGTAGTGTTATTCCACTTCCATATGAGAACACTCAAACACTTTCATACACTTCAAACCATCTAAACCAGGGGTGTCAAACTCAGTTCCTAGAGGGCTGCAGCCCTGCAGAGTTTAGCTCCAACCCTGCTCCAACACAGATGTAAAAGCATGCATGTAGTTTTCAAATAAGCCTAAAGAGCATGATTAGGGTTGGAGCTAAACTCTGTAGGGCTGTGGTCCTCCAGGAATTGAGTTTGACACCCCTGAACTAAACGTATTTCTGCCTTAAAATAATCCTAGAAAACAGCACTTAATTGCTAATGCCGGAATCTAAATGATCATTAAAACTGATATTAAAGAGGTCAACTGGCTACTCACTCTTCTCTCTTTTGCTGGCAGTGTTTTCTGCTGGAGTGCCAAACAGAAACTCCCACTTGGCACGAGCAATTTTCTGACAGTGCAGAGATGGACCTGGCACTAAAGAACCGCCATCAGACTGCAACACCCACACAATATAAACACATTAGCTTATAATAAACAGTGAACTCCATGTACTTGCAAACAAAGGGCCTTATTCATCAGAAGGAACTTGTTCAAATTATTCTTATAGCACTGCAATGAACATAGCTAGAATTCAACCATTAATACAAGAATGCTTTTATGAGCAGGGTCTCACCTGTATTCCTGATGATGGATGATCTGATTGGTTGCTGTTCTGGCTGGACTCAGGTGAGATGCAATCTCTGTCTCCTAGGCTTCCCGTTACTCCACTAGAGCTTGGGGATGACCCAACCAAACCCTGGTGATCTCCAAACCCCTGTTCGTCCTCTCCTCTCTCCCCCTCTTCTAATACCACTGGCCCTAGAAGCAAAGCCTGTCTTCTCCTCCATTCTGCCTGTCTCTGTTGCTGCGTTAGCCTGGTCATATCCTCTACACTTTCCCCAGGACTGTGGTTTGTGCCACATACCGAATTGCTCACAATCTCTTCTCCTCGTTCTATAACCTCAACCCTATCGCTTTTTCTGTACACTGGACTGCTGCTCTGGAGATTACCTTCGAGCTTTTCTGACAAACTGAACTTCCCTTCCTCTTTCTTTGCCTGCTCTTTCCACTGCTGTCTAGATGTCCAACTGACCGGAGAATCGTCCACACTCTGACCGATAAACAACCGCCTGGAGATCTCCACACTTTCTGCGACAACATGGTCATCCCAGTCCTCCTCGTCCAGGAACCAGGGTTCCCCAGATGTCCACTCCTCTCCAGTGTACTGTGGAGGCTTGTGACGGTGTAAAGTGGGGCTGTCAGAGACTGGCAGGTCAGCTCTAAGCTGACGAGGATCTCGGAGTGGAGAACACACATCTGCTTTGGACAGACTTGGACGAAGACGACGAGACGGGAGGGCTGGAGAATCAGGTTCTCCTCCCACTGGGACAGAGCAGAATGAATGATTGGCCAGGTCATCTCTTAAATCCAAGCTCTTAGTAGCTGGTGCTTCATGCAGGTGCCGAGGAACCCCATTTGTTGTAGAATGGTCTTCATGCACAGGGATGTTCATCTTGACAGCCGAATGATGCACTGGACTCTGCTGTAAGGACTCGTGCTGGATTTCTTTAGAAGGATACCCATAGTTTGTGCTGTTTAGATTAGATGAACCCCCGAAAACAATGGGAGGAGGAGAACTTCGGACCTCGTTGAAAATTGTTGACACCTTCGTGGCCTCTTCTGCAATCTTGCGGGCTATCTCAGGACTGTTCAGTGCTGAGGAGTTATTGCTTCCACTCAGCTGGTTCAGACCATGAGTGGGTGTGTTTGTGAGGCTGGTCCTTTGCCCTGACAGAGTCCTGTCTTCACCCCGGCTTCCCCAACTTTTACCGACTGGAGCGGAGCAGTCTTGCTTTGAACCGAGTTTCTGCTTGGGGCATCCTTGGGATCTGGAGGTGGATTTCTGCTGGTTGTTGTGGGATGAGAAAGCATCTGATGCTGGGATTTTGGGGACACCACACGCAGCTCCTACCCTGCCTTGGTCAGGATCATGGCTGTAGGCACTGCAGTTTGGCACTGGTGGGCCTGCCCAAGACTGGCATCGTTCTCTATGGCGCTGATGAAACTCCGGACTCCAGTCTGAGCAATGAGAAAACTTACACCTCAATTGGGGAGACCCAAATTCCTTAAGGGCTCGCTGTGTTGCAGCTTGACCGATAGGATCCAAAGTAGAACCCATGTGCTGGTGAAATGGACTATTATTGCAGGTAGATTCCGCAGGTTGCGACCACACTGGTTCACTAAACCTCTTATGTGGACAAGCCGCTACCTCCTTTATTCCACCGGGACTATTACACGGACTCTCTATGGTTTTGACATGAGCCTTCTCAATGTAGCTGAAAGTGACCACGGACCTCTGTCCGTGCATTGGTTTAGAGTTCTTGTGATGGCTGCATGCTCGACAAGGTGTCTCAGGACCTGATGTCCGTCCAGAATTTGACGAGTGGGCATGTTTTAATTGTTTACTGTCAATGTTGTTATTGAGGCCAGAGGACACTTCTTGGAATGGTTCCTGCTGGGGAATGCTGCGTCTGTGAGGGGAATCCAGAGAATTGTGTGACGGCTGCAGTCTAAAGCTAACATTTGGCCTGAATGTGCTGCTGGGAGGTGTGGGAAACCCAGATGCCACCTGTGCTAATTTGGTCAAAGCTTCAATGGGACCATCTTGCTCCACTGTCATCTCACAGGAACTACCTTTCCCATCATGCTCTGGTGGGGATCTTACCTCCACATACAAATGAAGGATTTTCCCAGTTTGAGACATGGCGTCATAACAGTACAACACAAAGAAAGACACTGTGATGAAGACTAAAGAAGAGACGACAGGAAGAGACGGGGATACTTTGTGAATTCCTGTGACTTGTCTGCGAGTGTACTTTTAGTTCATGGAGATGCCGTTCTTCAGATACCCTCTCCTGCCAGACCAGCTACTACAGACGGAGATGGCATGGACCATTGCACCTAACACATGGAGAAAGACAGACAATTAATAAATTGCAATTGTTCAAGTGCTACACATACATTTTGTGAAGTTTTTCCTGGCCACAGTCAGCCATGGCTTTTTCAAAGCTTTAAACCTGATGTCATTAATGCATGTAAAGCTGCTTTGAAACAACTTGTGAAGAGTTATACGAACAAAAATGATTTAAATAACTGGTGTCATGGGTACATCATGGGTCGTGTCATTTCATGTTAACATTATTTGCTAAACAGGGCCTGTAAGGACAACTAAAATTGCTCCAAGATCCAAAACTTGTGAAACAAAGCAACGTGGTAGAGTACATTTCTCGGCCATGACATATCAGTAGAAATTCAATTACAGAGATGCAGCAACCTGATCAGCAGCGGTCATCTGACTCTCTCTTTTTTTTTTTTCCACTGATGACA